>CM076575.1:928231596-928252502 GCA_034641835.2 Pinus albicaulis | reverse complement strand
GAGTAAGGCTTAAAAAAAATTCCAACAAGAATTTTGGCTTGATTTAAGAGGTTTACAAGATCAAAACCATCAAGTATTTCCTATGTGAAATTTATTTGTGAAGGTATTCATTGTTATATCAGAACTGGTGATATGAAGGAGAACATAGATCAGGTAAGGAATTCTTTGGGTGAGAATGGTGGTTTCAATTCAAATGTAGTTCAGGGATATTTATTAGGGTAAAATTTCATAAGAACCATATTTTCTCACTGGTATTGAATGTGTTGCTCAACATTATAAAAAATGGCCTCTAATTAGTTTTTCTCTCTTGACATTTTAAAGATATATTATGGATTCATAATTCTCTTTGCAAGTATTCTCTACAGGATGTTAGTGTAGATCTAATGACAATTGAAAGGTGTTATGGAAGGATCTCTTCCCACCCGATAATATTTCAACATCTGGTCCTCTCGCTGGAATTTTTGTGTAGTCTGTTCGATTATGGATAGTGTATACATTAAAGAGTTTCATAAGGTGGTGTGTCACCATAAGAAGATGATACAAGAAAACAATTCGCTGACTGAGTGGACTGGACCTGATCAACCTCTGCAAATTTATAAGAGAGTGGCAAGCTAATTTCCCACCCACTAATCTTCTATGCCGGGTCAAGCAACATCTGGTTCTCTCTGAAATTTATATGTGATCTCTTCAATTATGGATAGTGCAACATTCAAGAGATTCATAAGGTAATGCATACCCATGAGGAGATGATATAGGGAAATAAATCTTCTCTTCTCACATTCTCTTCTAAATTCACATAGATTTAACAAGCCCAATATGCTCAGTCAGCCTAGAAATTTCAGTAATATAATAGATGCAGCTCGACTCTTTGGAAAAATAATGCGAAAGGGTACCTTATTTTACACCTACCATGTGCAAAGACTGTCTATCAATACCTTCTAATAATAGGGACACCATGAACTCTCCTCAACCAGTTTTAAAGGAGGATGAAATAGTCCACAAGCTGGCAGATCCCATGGATATTGAAGGAAAAATTTCCCTTCAATCAGTTGAGGGGCTAGAAGAAGAGTAGTGGCAGAATCAAGAAGCAGACATCTTTCTCTTGCTTTAAATCAGAACCTAGTTCTTCATCTATCACGGCCACTCTCCTTTCAGTTGAGCATCTATCACACACTCTACTTTTAGTCAAGAATATATTTGTTTAAAACAAAATCTCCCTTCAATAATATAGCTTGTATTTTTGTCTTGGAATTGGGTATCAATCTCCTTACTAACTGATTGCTTCACCTAGACATGGAAATGCTAGCATCTATATCTATATTTGATGCTATGACATGGTCTTTGGATGTGCCCTGCCCTGCCTCCCTCCTGATCGATATGTAGTGAAGCCACAATGAATGGGATAGTCACCAAGTAGACATGATAAGTGAAAATTACAGTAACATGTAAAGTATATCTTACAATTTACACAGATAAGAATCCTAAGATGGTCTAGAGCATGCAAGAATGATAAATTTCTAAAGCTTGAAGGAAACTTATCTATGGAAGTCCCATCTATATTAGAATCCAATGAGATTATCCCAGATATTGTATCTTAACAAAAGGATTCTTTTGGATAGTCAAGTATTACATAGATGGATTTACTTTAATGGAAAATAAGTATCATACAATACTAATTTATGTCATGATCAAGTTTATATATCACAAACGCCTCAGAGTAATGACTTCCTTAATTTTTTTTTTTTTCGTGGTAACCTAGATATTTTAGAAAGTGTTGAGGGATAGAAACAACAGTAAGACTTAATAAATACTCTAGAAAGTAGTGTGGTTTCATTTAAGAGGTTTTCAATATCAACACCATCAAGTATAGCCTATGTGCAATTTATTTCTGAAGGTATTCACTGTTATATCAGAACTAGTGATATGAATGGGAACATAGATCAAGTCTGGAATTATTCGGGTGAGAATGGTGGTTTCAATTAAAATACGGTTCAGGGATATTTATTAGGGTAAAATTTCTTACAAACCATATTTTCTCATGGGTTTTGAATGTGATGCTTCAATATTATCAAAATTTGCCTCCGAACAATTTTTCTCTCTTGACATTTTAAAGATATATTAGGGCTTTATAATTCACTTTGCAGGTATCCACTACAAGATTTTATTGTATATCTAATGATAATTTAAAGGTATCATGGTAGGCTCTCTTCCCACCCGATAATATTTTATAATGGACCATGCAACATCGGGTCCTCTCTCTATAATTTTTGTGTATTCTATTTGATTATGGACAGTGTATACATTAAAAAGTTTCATAAGGTGGTGTGTCACCATGAGGATATGATACAAGAAAATAGTTCACTGATTGAGTGGACTGGACTTGATCAACCTCTGCAAATTTATAAGAGAGTCGCAGGCTAATTCCCCACCCAATAATCTTGTATGTTGGGTTAAGCGATATCTAGTTATCTCTGAAATTTCTATGTAAACTCTTCAATTAATGATAGTGAAACATTCAAGAGCTTCGTAAGGTGATACATCCCCATGAGGAGATGATACAGGGCAAAACAAGTGCTCTAGTCACATTTTCTTCTAAATTCACATATAGTTAACAATCCCAATCTACTCATTCAGCTAGGAAATTTCAATGATATAATAATAGCAGCTTGAATCTTTGGGAAAATAAAGCCAAAGGGTGCCATTTTACACTTATTATGTGCACAAACTCTCTAGAAATACCATCTAATAATAGGGACACCATGAACTCTCCTTGACTAGTTTTAAAGGAGGAAGAAATAGTCCACAAGCTGGCAGATTCCATGGATATTGAAAAAAAAAAAGTTCCTCTCAATCAATTGAGGGGCTAGAACAAGAGTAGTGGCAGAATCAAGCAACATACATCTTGCGCTTTCTTTAAATTAGAACCTATTTCTTCATCTATCACAACCCCTCTCCTTTCAGTTGAGCATATATCAGACCCTGTCCTTTTAGTCGAGCATATATTTGTTTAACACAACATCTCCCTTAAATAATATAGCTTGGATTTTTGTCTTGGAACTGGGTATCGACCTCCTTACTAACCGATTTCTTCACCTAAATGTGCAACTGCTAACATCTATATCTATATCTGATGCTACGAATTGGTCTATGGATGTGTCCTGCCCTGCTTCCCTCCTGATCGATATGCAGTGAAGCCACAATGAATAGGATAGTCACCAAGTAGACCTGAAAAGTGAAAATTACACTAACATGTAAGTTATATATTACAATATACACATATACCACACAATACTAATGGATATCATGATCAAGTTTATATATCACAAAAGCCTTAGAGTAATGACTTCCTTAAAAGTTAAAAATATTTTTTCGTGGTAACCTAGAACTATTAGAAAGTGTTGAGTGATAGAAACAATACTAGGAATTAATAGATGTTCCAGAAATAATTGTGGCTTAATTTAATAGGTTCTCAAGATAAACACCATCAAGTATAACCTATGTGCAATTTATTTATGAAGGTATTCACTGCTATATTGGAACTGGTGATATGAAGGGGAACATAGATCAGGTCTGGAATTATTCGAGTGCGAATGGTCGTTTTAATTAAAATTCGGTTCATGGATATTTTTTAGGTAAAATTTTTCAAGAACCATATTTTCTCACAGGTTTTGAATGTGATGCTTCAACATTATCAAAACTGTCCTCCGAACATTTTTTGTCTCTTGACGTTTTAAAGATATATTAGGGGTTCAAAATTCACTTTGCAGCTATTATTTACAAGATGTTAGTGTAGATATAATGACAATTGAAAGGTGTTAAGGTAGTCTCTCTGCCCACCCGATAATATTTTATAATGGGTCATGCAACACCTAGTCCTCTCTATGGAAATTTTGTGTATTCTGCTCGATTATGGATAGTGTATACATTAAAGAGTTTCATAATGTGGTGTGTAGCCATGAGTAGTTGATACAAGACAATATTTCGTTGACTGAGTGGACTGGACCTGATCAACCTCTACAAATTTATAAGAGAGTGGCAGGCTAATTCCACACCCACTAATCTTGTATGTTGGGTCAAGAAACATCTGGTTCTCTCTAAAATTTCTATGTAATATGTTCAATTATAAATGGTGAAACATACAAGATCTTCATAAGGTGATGCATCCTCATGAGGATATCATACAGGGAAAAATAATTTCTCTGCTCACATTCTATTTTAATTCCCATATATTTAACAAGCCCAATCTGCTCAGTCAGGCAATAGATTTTAGTGATCTAACAACAACTTGACTCTTTTGGAAAAGAATGCCAAAGTTTACTGTATTTTACACTTATTCTATGCACAGACTCTCTAGCAATACCTTCTAATAATAGGGACACCATGAACTCTCCTCAGCCAATTTTGAAGGAGGAAGAAATAGTCCACAAGATGGCAGACCCCACAAATATTGAAGGAAAAAGTTCCCCTCAATCAGTTGAGGGGCTAGAAGAAGATTAGTGGTAGAATCAAGAAACATACATATTTCTCTTGCTTTAAATTAGAACCTAGTTATTCATCTATCTCAGCCCCTCTGCTTTCAGTTGAGCATATATCACACCCTCTCCTTTTAGTCGAGCATATATTTATTTAACACGACATGTCCATTAAATAGGATTGCTTTCCTTTTTGTCTTCGCACTGGGTATAGATCTCCTTACTAACTGATTGCTTCACATGGAAATGGAACTACACGCATCTATATCTATATCTGATGCTACGAATTGGTCTCTAGATGTGACCTGCCTTGCCTCCCTCCCGATCAATATGCAGCGAAGCCACAACGAATGGGATAGTCACCAAGTATACTTGATAAGTGAAAATTACACTAACATGTAAGTTATATATGACAATTTACACAGATTATAATCCTAAGATGGTTTATACCATGAAAGAATATTAAATTTTTGAAGCTTGAAGGAAACTTATCCATGGAAGTCCCATTTATATTAGAATCCAATGACATTATCCCAGATATTGTATCTTAAGTAAAGGAATCTTTTGGAAAATCATAGATTACCACAAATGGAGATCCTTTGATAGAAAATAAGTATCACACAATGTTAATGGATATCATGATCTATTTTATATATGACAAAATCCTCAGAGTAATGACTTCCTTAAAATTATTATTTTTTTCTTCGTGGTATACTAGAATTTTTAGAGAGTGTTGAGGGATAGAAACAACAATAAGACTTAATAAATGTTCCAACAAGAATTGTGGCTTCATTTAAGAGTTTTGCAAGAACAACACCATCAAGTATAGCCTATATGCCATTGATTTCTAAACGTATTCACTGTTATATCATAACTGGTGATATGAAGGGGAACATAGATCAAGTCATGAATTGTTGGGGTGAGAATGGTGGTTTCAATTCAAATTCGGTTCAGGGATCTTTATTAGGGTAAAATTTCTCAAGAACCATACCTACTCATAGGTTTTGAATGTGATGCTTCAACATTATCAAAATTGGCCTCCAAACAATTTTTCTCTCTTGACGTTTTAAAGATATATTAGGGCTTCATAATTCGATTTGCGGGTATTCTATACAGGATGTTAGTCAAGATCTAATGATAATTGATAGGTGTTATGGTAGGCGCTCCGCCCACCTTATAATATTTTATAATGGGCCATGCAACATCTGATCCTCTCTCTATAATTTTTGTGTAGTTTGTTTGATTATGGATAGTGTATACATTGAAGAGTTTCATAAGGTGGTGTGTCACCATGAGGAGCTGATACAAGACAAAAAGTCACTGATTGAGTGGACTAGTCTTGATCACCCTCTACAAATTTATAGGAGAGTGGCATGCTAATTCCCCACACACTAATCTTGTATGTTGGGTCAAGCAACATATGGCTCCCTCTGAAATTTCTATGTAATCTCTTCAATTATGGAGATTTCAACATTCAAGAGCATAGTAAGGTGATGCATACCCATGAGGAGATGATACATGGCAAAAAAGGTTCTCTGCTCACATTCTCTTCTAAATTCACATAGATTTAACAATCCCATTCTTCTCAGTCAGCCAGGAAATTTCAGTGATTTAATAGGAACAGCTTGACTCTTTGGGAAGAGAATGCCAAAGGGTATCGTATTTTACAATTATTATGTGCACATACTCTCTAGCAATACCTTCTAATAATAGGGACACCATGAAATCTCCTCAGCCAGTTTTAAAGGAGGAAGAAATAGTCCACAAGATGGAAAACCCCATGGATATTGAAGGGAAAAGTTCCCCTCAATCAGTTGAGGGGATAGAAGAAGAGTAGTGGAATAATCAAGCATCATACATCTTGCTCTTTCTTTAAATTGGAACCTTGTTCTTCATCTATCACAACCCCTCACCTTTCAGTCGACCATATATCACACCCTTTCCTTTTTATTCGAGCATATATTTTTTTAACGCAACATAGAACTTAAATAAGATAGCTTCGATTTTTGTCTTGGCATTTTGTATTGATCTCCTTGCTAACTTATCACTTCAATTGGACATGGAACTGCTAGCATCTATATCTATATCTATATCTGATGCTACGACTTGGTTTCTAGATGTGCCCTCTCGTGCCTCCCTCCCGATTGATATGTAGTGAAGCCACAATGAATGGGATAGTAACAAAGTAGACATAATAAGTGAAAATTACACTAGCATGTAAGTTATATCTTACAAGTTACACAGATAATAATCCTAAGCTGGTTTAGACCATGCAAGAATAATAAATTTTTTAAGCTTGAAGGAAAATTATCTATGGAAGTCCCATTTATATTAGAATCCAATGATATTATCCCAAATACTGTACCTTAACCAAGGGATATGACAATATAATTTTCCTCACAAGGACAAAACCAAATCAAATTTTTATTCATGGCAAACAAGAATAATTAGGTTTAAGTGAAGTAAACCAAACACAATTAAGATTTCAATCATGACAAACTGAGGCAAAAATAAATTAGGTTTTTTTTACTGACCACAAAATAATTATTTTATAGAAATTATGTAATAAAATTATCTACAAGTAACTAAATTTGAGATGTAGGGTTTGTGCATGGAACCTCAATGGAGATATCAACTTGCAATCTGAGATGTAGGATCTTTGCATAGAACCTCAGTGGGGATATCAACTTGCAAAAGGTTCTTTGGATCAAAATATCCCCTCGACATTGTAGCAGCCTTGATGTCTCATTTATTTCAATCTTTCTACTTAAAATCAATGATTTAATATCTGTCATTTCAAAAAATACAACAACAAAACCTCATGGCATCGAACATTCTCTTTCTGAAATCCTAATGAAGAAACGAATTATCATCTTCTATTCTACATAAAATATTGAGGATTTGAAGTAGAGATGACTTAAAATAGAATTTTAGATGCATAAACTTACCAAAATAATATTACATGTATATGGAGAAATGTAAGAAGATGTTGATAATGTTAAGCTTGTTAAGGAGAAAAATTACCTTAACGTGAAAACCTTTTAGCAGACTTCAGAGTTTCCAACATCCACTGGATTTGGAATTCATAAATGAATTCAATGAAGAAGCTTAGTAATAACATCAAGAGGTTTTAGTGTTTTGATAGCCCGCCAAAGTTTTAGGAGGGAAAATGAAAAAAACACTTTATCATTTTTTTAAATAATAAAAAATAAGGATTTTAAAATTTGAACTACATTCATAAAATATGTAAGGGTTTGCATTAAACATTTCACTAAACAAGCATGATTATGAGTTTCTAGCCCAGTATGGGGTATATATCAAGTAAAAACTTAAACAAGTAAATATTTAACATTTTTAATCTAATGTCACCCTATTTAAAAATCAATCTAATTGTTATTATGTATAAACACACTATAATTTTAAAATATAAAGAGGGTTACAAACAAAAACAAGAGGTGTGGTAAATAAATAAAACCTATTTTAATACTTACTGCAAAAGAATGGAAAATAAATACAAATATAAATAAACTAAAGGTATGGTAAATAAATAAGACCTCTTTTTTATATTTACTCCATAGACCTCCTTATATTTAAGGAAACTCAAACAAGAGGTTTTATTTAGGTGAATCCTATGGGAAAAATACCATTTTAATAACATGGGATAAATACCATGGGCCAAATACCATATTTATAAAAGATGTATGGTAAATAAATAAATATAAAAGATGTATAAAGAAGTATGGTAAATAAATAAAAATATATCAAATAGGATTAGGAATCAACATCTAATTATATACCAAGCCTATGGGCCAAATACCATGGTAAATAATAGAGGTATTGTAAATAAATAAAATATAAATAAACCACAAGTATGGTAAATAAATAAAAAATATTTTTATATTTACTCCATAACCCTCTTTATATTTATGAAAACTAAAAAAAGAGCTTTTATTTAGGTTAATCCTATGAACCAAATACCATGGGCCAAATTATTATTAATACCTTGCAAAAAAACATTATTAACCCTAATATCAATAATAAAAGATTAATAATAATAATATTATTATTAATTCCAATATTCATATTAATATATTATAATATTAATATTATTAAATTTAATCAATTTGGATTAATACAATATTAAATTTGTTATATTATACTATATATTAATATATCCATATACTATATATTGATATATCATGATATATATTAACTTTAGATATATATGAGAAGGAATAATAAAGACATAGAGTGATAGAGGTGGAGAGATAAGGGGTGTCACAATGAAGAGATGGAGATAAACTGAAGGAGAGGGGAGAGAAGGAATGGAGACAGAGAGATTGGAAGAGGAGTGAGGGAGGTAGAGAGGGGTAAGAGAGGGAGATAGTGACACAAAGATGGAAGGGGGACAGAAAAAAGGAGAGAGGGAGGGATATATATATATATATATATATATATATATATATATATATATATATATATGTATATATATATATATATATAGATGGAGAGAGAGAGAGAGAGAGAGAGAGATGCCTTAAGAGAGAGGAACTAGTATCATAGAAGAAATAATGTGTGACAAAATTACTCTATAGGGAGATGGGAGATAGGGGCACCCTACCTACCTAAGTAAATGTCGTGTAATCATCTTCAATGGTGGTCGATTATACGAGGAGAGGATTTTATGAGGAGGCACCAGATTTTTAATGTGATATGCAAAAAACAAGTACCAAACCTAACCATTTCACATTCACCAATGTTCTCTATGCATGTTCTAATTTGGTTGATTTCGAATATGGAAAAGGATTCTTATTTTTTTGTCACCTCCCATGAGGATTCACCAATTGTGAGAACACAATGCTTATGGTTGCATCTTCTTAATCATGATCACTTCCACCAACACCTCATCCAATAATGCTAGTATAAAAAGTATCAAGCTATGGGAAATGAAAAGGAACATAATTCATGAACCCTCAATCTCTTCTACATATTTGTAGCTCTCCTTCCAAACCAAAGCCACTAGTGTTGTGTGTTCACTTTTCCCTGAATCTTGTGCAAATATTCCTAGGTAAGGAACTGTTTCACCAAGGTATGGATCCACTATGTGTCATATCCACTGAAGGAGAACATGTTCCAAATATCCCTCCGTGGGATGTTGAGAACTCCAAAATTCCACATGCTTATTAGTGAAATACATAAATTGAGAACTTTCGTACAAGACTTGAAGTCATAGTGAACTTGGACCAAAATGCTCTAGTGAAAAGGAACATCTGCAATATGATTTGTACTATTATCATCTAGATCATTTTCCATGGATATCTCCTGGAGTTGAAATTCATATTCCAGGTTCCATATAACATCTCCCATGGAAGGCCTTTCGATGCCCTTCTCTTCTAAGAACTTTTCGACAGTCTCCCAAAACGTTTTCAGAGAACCAGGGTTGATGGTCCCAACAAGGTGAGGGTCAATGATTTTTTCAAGATTTCCCTTTTTGTGCTAGTGCATTTCCCACACTCATATATTGAATTGTTCTCTGGGAAAAACAAGATTAATATTTTCCCTTCCACACAAGATATCCAGTAACACTACTCCAAAAGAATACACATCAGATTTATCTGTCAATTGCTGCCTTCTGAAGTATTCAGGATCAAGGTACCCAAGGGAAAAAACTACCTTTGGGTCCAGTATTTGAACATTGAAATTATGTTACCTTTTCCAGTGAGCCTGCTATCTAGGAGATCTCTGACATTTAGATAAGCGCAGAGGATTCATGACAATGGAATTAGATTGACATATTGACCATATTATGGAGCTTCATTGGTATATCGCTAGTCAAACAATTTTCTAGCAAGTCAAGGGAGTCTAAATTGGTGCAGTTGAGAATTAAAGGCAAGATTTTTTCATTGAGGCCAAATCCCATGAGGCTAAACTTGAAAACCCTCTCATTATTGCAGGTCCCGCCTTCGAGCTCTGAGATGGTGATGTTGTAAGGGCTTTGATCTTGTCTCCAATATACGATTACACCTTCGAGATCTAATATGGTGACATTGTAGGGGTTTTGATCTTGTCTTTGGTCCACTGCGTGAGCTTGGGTACATAAGCCTGGCACCATGTTGGGTTAAGGGGAATTATCAGTATTCGATGAATAAATCTCAATAGAGGAATGGAATTCTAGATAAATTGGCTATCATACATCTTTGGTTTCCTCTATCAATGTACCAAAGTTGTTGATCCTATAATAGGAGCCTTCTTCCCATTCTTTCCTAAGAAACCAGGGTTGATTAGTGCTGCCATATGTGCTAATAAACCCCCTTCACTATCTCCTCCATCAGGAAATCAAGGTTGGAAAACAAAAATGTGAAGGTCAAGATCTCCATCATTGAGGGTTATATGGCATGTCTTGTAACTGTTCAAAGAAGCTTCTTTTCAATACATTACTAGATGGTGGTATGATGCAGATATCCCATTTATTATTGCTCACTCACCTTATTACCAAGCTATGTGGGAACATATTATAGCTACAAGAAAGGGCTTCAAAGTACCTACTATGCATGACTTGAGGGGAGTTATTTTTCAAAAAGAGATTTACTACTTTGATTATTAATCAAATATAAAACCAATGATATTGTTTTATTTAAAGCTTAATTTGATATAATCGTGTAAATTATGTATTAACTGAAATAAATATAGTCATTGGTACAATTATCATAGAAATTGATAAAACTAAACACATTTATCGATTTATACACAATAAAACTTACTTAAATATTTTGAATTACATATTTATAACGATTAATAAAGATTTATGTATTGTTAAAAAATTAAATAAAGTTCATACCTAAACAATTAATAAAAGTTCATAATAGCATTAAAAAATAACCAAGGTTCATTTAAAGCAATTAATAAAAGTTCATACACCATTAAAAAATTAATTCAACTTCATAACTAAATTAACAAATGTTCATACAACACTCCTCGATGGGGGTGAGGTCTGAGAAACACGTGGAAGTCGTCTCGCATGATTAAATATAAGTGGATCAAGGGTGAGGGAAAGCACTCCCGGTCTCTTCGCCATAGCACATGAAGCGAGAGAGTTATTGGCTTCACATTGGCAATTCATGTGAAAAATAATTGCGCATTGGAGTTCGGAGGTGGTGAAAGGATAAGGCGAGGGAAGATGAGGGAGCTTGACATTAGACTCCTCACTTTGGTTTGGTTTTGGTCCCGATGGTGGCATTCAGAGAGGAAGCGTAAACGTCGCAAGAACGTTTACAAAGGGAGAGGTTTGTGTGTGATTGTCGTGGGCATTTTCTAGTGCAGTGTGTTCAACTAGTCCTTGTTGCTCGATTTCTTAGCCATTCTATGCATCTAGGTTGAGGATAGGAACTCGTTTCCATTTTTCTTAGCTTTCAGTGAGCCTATTTTTTCGTGTTATGAGAGGAATCTAGAATCTACAGTCCAGGAAACCTTGAGGGTGGTGGCGGAAAAATATTTTCTTTTCCAAATTTCGTGCCCTCTGGCATGGGTGCGACAGTGTTTGGAGGTTGGTTTGTGGTATCTATGTGGAGAATTTTGAGTTTCGTAATTTCCTTGGGGGAAGTTACGCTGAGGTGTCGGCTACTTTTTCATTTTTTGTTCTTCAATTTCTTGTGTTGGTTTGGTGGATGATGGTATTTCGTTTTCCTAGTGGTTGTAGTCTTTATTTGATACTGGGAGGTCTCTTTGTGCTTTCCTCCGGTGGTGGGAAACTATAGTGTCCCTTCTTGGTGAGATAGCTTTGATGAAACTTAGAGATGGTTATTTTTATATAATGATATAATATTATGCATGACACACTTATGTACGTGCTTATATCATATAGACCTAGTTTGGGTCACATGGTTGTTGTGTGTTTATGATAATATCTATGGTTGTGTGTATACTAATTGATTTTGGTTAAGAGCATATTAGTGATATTTTTTCTTTTGGTATCCTATTTTGGACATAGGTGTATGAAATGGATGGTGATCCAGGATTGAGACATAGATGCATGGATGATCATGGTTATGTGGAACATATGGTTAATTGTGGTTTATGGATGATACATGATTTGTATGATTATATGTGCATAATATCATACTAAGCATGATGTACCAGGGGACTTGGTCATTGCCAACAAGAATTCTTGACTTATAAATGACTACGGAAGTCATTTGTCCAAAACCACAATGACTATGGAAGTCATGCACAATCCTTGGTAAAATGTGAATAAGTTAATTATGAAATTCATTTGATTCCTTTGATCTATGATATTGTGATGTGTGCAGGTCTTGGAAAAAGAACTTAACAATGAACCATCATATGGGTATGAGCCCACAATCAGTACCTTAAGGTGATGCGTGGAGTTTCAAAGCAGAGTATATGAGAAGCCATGGAAATTAGGGTGCAGAGTCTTAAATCCATGAAATATAAAGACATGGAGTCTTGGATATATAATAAAAAGAATTACGACGCGGAGTCCTAAATCCATGAAATATAAAGACAAGGAGTCTTGGATATATAATGAAATGTTTAGGGCACAGAGTCCTGAATATTTGAAAAGATCAAGGTGTGGAATCTTGGATCTTTAGAGTAGATCAGGGCACGGAGGCCTCAATATACTAAGGCACAGAGATTCGTACAATAGGGATGCAGAATCCCTATTCTCCGAAAGAAAAATACCACTCATGGGATGCTCAGGGATAAATTTCCTTAATAAAATATCATTCCTCACAATTTTGGAGTGACTTTCTAAAAATAGAAAGCCATGTCTAGCATCTCAAGTATGGTTTTCCAAAAATAGTAAATCACCTCCAATCTATGGGTAATAAAATATACTTGAAGGAAAATAATTTAACTTATCATTGATCAATATTAATATTTCAATTTTGACTTAATCCTCGATATTATTATTATCTTTTATGAGACTATTATATTATTATTAAAAGGGAATTATATCTCCTCAATCAATTGACACCTCTCTCCTTGATGATTCTCATGGCTCTATGTAACTCCCTCTCTCTCTCTTAATTATGAATTACACTCTCTTTTATGCACTCATCAAGGAATGGCATATTCCTCTCACACTCATTAAATACATGTCATAAAAGATTCCTCTTACACTCTCTTTAATGCATATGTTACACTCTCCTTAACTAAAGCATGCATACCTCTCCTGAATGGCATGAGTTACACTCCTCTAAAAGGAATAAAAGACATGCATACCTCTCCTTAATGGCATGAGTAACACTCCTCTAAAAGGAATACAAGGCATGCATATTTGATGTAATGAAAATTGTCAGTGGGCTATTAATACTACATGCATTCAGACACTTGCCCAAATACCTTTCTCAAATGTTTCTTCAGCTCTATGGTTGCAAGAAGATCTTGAAACTGGCCAATCCTTGGTTCCTTAATATTGGTAAATGTTCAAAAGTTGGCTTAATCACCTATTGCAGACGTTATTACCAATGATCAGAACTTCCTTCATATACATCAATCTTCATCTCTACATATCCATTATATGATTCATGTTTTCCTTGACCTTATGGGTATTGTATTCGCTTTACAAAACTTGATATAGTTACTATTAATTATTTAAATAAATAATGAAAAATGTCCACTGATAGCTTACAAAAACTTCATAAGAGAATCAATCATTTTCTAGAAACAAAGGCTTTGTCCCAGAGATCCAATTTTTATTCATATAATAGGTGGGTTTAAAAATGGAGATTGTTTCCCAAAATAAAGTTTATTTGGGTGGTCAAACTTGCACGCAAATACGATTTGGCATAATATCTCCTCCAACTCAATTCCACATTCCAAGTTTTGTATTGTAGAGTTCCTTGAACACCATTTTTAATCGGCATTTATATGTTGCAATCTGAATAAGGACAAGGTTCCTTTTTCAACGCCTTTGATTTCTCCCAGCTGCAATACGATTTCGATCTACAATATAAACATAGGGATATACAGGAATACTACATGTGTATACATAGCATATTAAATCCCTCCCATACTTCTCAAATAAATCTGGAGGCGATTTCTTCCCTTCCATAGGGCAGCTTTCTCATCAACATCCAACTGTGAGCTAGGCATTAACTAAATTCTCAATAGATTTTCTCTTGCCACATTCAAGATCCATCATCTACGCTCAAACCTAAACAAAATACCTTTGGTTATTCACTCTGATCTCTGATTATTACCCCGTTTCACTCCTTATCACGTTGTTTCAATCTAGAATTTGTGTTTTCTTTCATTTTTGACCTGCACACAGGTTTATCTGCACTCATTACGCCCATTAGCTTCATTCTCAGCCATTAATCTTTTTACTGGAATCACTCATGATTCTACCCAGACATTAAGTATTTTTCACACAATAAGACTTATTCATTTATTTAGAATTCATTCAACAATTTTTTATTACACAGAAACCATATTTTTCTCAATTACGGATCGCTCAACACGTAAAGAGATAACACATAGTCACAATGAATTTGATTCTCTCATTAATAAATAAATTGTACAGATACAAAAAAAAACCTGTTTACATTCTATCTCTTAGTCTGATGTGTTGTTAAATGGCCTTTTTCTCCTCTGCACAGAACTCTCTCTGTTCTCAGGCTTCTCCTTTCTACTCTACTTTTGACCTAGTTTTCTTCAATAAATTGGCCTCTGCCTAGTCTTCTTCGTTTAGATTGGCCTCCGCTCTCCTTCAAGGCTTACAATTGAATTTATAATTACAAATATGAGCTTATCCATCTCTCACAATCGACTCCTAAAGACTTGCAACAACCTCTATTAAAAGGAAATCCTTCTTATCCCTAATTTATGACCTATCTAATCTTTGAATATAAATAGCAAATATCCTCTCAAAATATCCCATTTTTCTATGCATATGTTTACAAAGTCAACTAGAATATTCCCTACCTATGCTTTGCTAAGAATTAAACATTTTTGAAGAGAATTTTATAATATCTACAACTTGACCCCTCCTTCGAAAAATGTCAAAACCTTAGGTCTGATTAAACAAATTAAAATTTAACTCAAAAGCTAATGCTCCTACATCAGACTCCCAAAGTAAAAAGAAATCATACTCTCCAAATCATGTGTTTCCAATCACTGTCCTCCTAAATCCCATACTTTATTCTTCAGTGATATCTTGTCTTCTTTCGACTGTTGTCCATGTATTATGTTGTCTTTTCTTACTGCTCTTGGTTTCCATACCTTTTTTTGTAACGCTCCATTGAATTTTCCTCCTATGTTTGTCACAGTCTAGCCTCTCATAGAACTAATTGTTTGTCTTCTCTTTATGAAACTTATTTCCTTATGTTTCTTCCTCATAAGCTTCATAAAATTTTCTATCTCTTTGTCTAGATTACTTTCTTGTTGTTTTCCTTTCCCTTGTGTATGAGTTTCAAAACTCTTGTTGCCTTATTTTTCTTCTCCACGTCCTTCAAAGACATATAAGACATTAGAATGTATTATTCTCTATTTTTTGATGACAAAATTAGCACTGTCACATACCCCAACAATATTACATTGCATGAAATCTTCTTTGACTTTGTCAACATTTTCTTCCTCTATTGCAAATCCTTTGGAGTCTTCATCAGGTCCTTTCTTCTCTACTGGTGCTTTCAACCAATTCTCCAGTAAATCCAATTATTTCTCCCATTTAATAACCAATTTCACATGTGCTTTCCCTTGGCTATCTTCATAATATAACATAGCCTCATCCTCCATCAAAATACAATTCTGGTATTGCCTTTTTGAAATGTCTTTGTACATTTCGTTTTCTTCCTTCATATTTATGAAAGCTTCTAGTGACTGTCTATCACCTGAAAAACCTACAATCACACAAAAATTTTCAATTTTAAAACCACAAGACCCAATAGTCTTATTTTATGACTCTGTCATCAAATACTTTTTTTGTTCCAAGTCTTCTATATGACTCAGAAAATCTGCAATGGTCTTCATCTCAACTTCCTCAAGCATAGCATTTGAGTACTTGGTATCCTTTGCTTCTTCTTCTTTCTTTTGGTCATTGTTGTGAGCCAAAATTCCTCTCTTTTCAAATTTAGCATTATGCTGAAAAATAATATTTTCCTCCAATTGTGTATGAGATTTCTCATGATATCTAACTGTCTCAAAACTCAAATTTTGTCTCTCTTCTTCATCTTCTTTGACATCATCTGCAAACATACATGAATTATTAATTTCAAAATCATAAGGCTCAGTTGCCTCAACTGATGATTCAAACATCATTGCTCCATATTCAAGTTCAAAATAAAATTTTTCTTCTCCAACAACTTCATTTTTTTGTAGCTCCGCCCATTTGAGATTCTCCATCCTCAACTGAACATCCATTATCTGCTTAAGCTTTTTAAGCTCATCTATTAACTGTATATCCACCTGACACTCTATCTTCTCTTGTAGCTTGTGCCATTTCACCTTCTTTCTCATTACGTAACCATACCTCTGGTGTTATTTACTTGTCTCGAAGAACTTCATCAACAATTAAGTTACATTCTTATCTCAACCTTTTCTCTGTCATATTTTTATGACTCATTTTCCATATGTCAACTACTTTGACATATTCTTTCTTCGCTTTTCTTCTGATGTGGTATCTCTCTGAACCTATGCTATGACTATCAATAGTCATATTATTCTCCATATTTATGAATTCCTCACTCCCTATGAGCTTTACTAAGCCTCTGCAATAGCAAGTCCTCCCTGCTACATTTACCTCACAAAGATCTCCTCTATACCTAGTATTTTGGTAACGCTAGTATCCTCTCTGGAACCTTCTTTTGAGCACTCCTCTGCTCCTTCTAGGCTTCAACTCATTTGGACTTTTGAGAAAAAAATTGTCCTCTTGTATTTCAATCACAAATGAAATACTAGGTTCTGGCCACACTCTTCTTTCTTTCAGAAAACCTTATCGGCTTACTGCTTATTAAGGCTTGATCTTCTTTTGTTGAGATACTCATTAGCTGCAACTATCAATCTTCAATCTTTCTTTAACCTACAAAACTCAAATCAGAGTTAATATACTACCTACATGATTTCACAAGAAGACTGATTCCACTCTTCACATTTGGATGGATCTCCATTATTTATAAGAAAGCAACCATCATTGTGCTTTCTTTTTGTTTCTGCAACTTCTCCTTAAGAGTATCACTTACTCCCATATTCTTCCATACTTTACCTATGGATGCCTTCTACTTGTCAGATTTTAATAACCTGATCTCCTCTTCCCTCTTTTCAAACACAATTGCATTATGTTTTAACCAAAAGGGCTTTAACGTTCAAAAGAGTTTTAGCCTCAAAGAGATTTAACCTTCAAAAGAGTTGTAACTTGGCTCTCATACCAAATGATGTAATGAAAATTTTCAATAGGTTGTTAATACGACCTACATTCAGATACTTGCCCAAATACCTTTCTTAGTTGTTTCTTCAGCTTTATGGTCGCAAGAAGTTCCTGCAAGTAACCAATTATTGGTTCCTTAATATTTGTAAATGTTAAACAGGTGGCTTAATCACTTATTTCAAAAATTATTACCAATGATCAGAACTTCCTTCATACACATCAATCTTCATCTCTGCATATCCAAATATGATAAATATTTTCCCTACTCTTATGGGTATTGTAGATAATTACTATTAATGATTTAAATAACTAATGGAAAATGTCCATCGAGAGCTTACACAAAATTCATAAGAGAATCAAATAATTGTCCAAAAACAAAGGCTCTGTCCCAGAGATCCATTTCTTATTCATATAATAGGTGGGTTTAAAAATGGATATTGTTTCCCAAAACAAAGTTTATCTAGGTGCTCAAGCTTGCACACAAATACGATTTGGCACAATATATCTTTCAGCTCGATTCCACCTTCCAAGTTTTGTTTTGTAGAGTTCCTTGAACACCATTTTTAATGGGAAGTTATGTGTTGCAATATGAATATGGACATGATTCCTTTTTCAACGCCTTCCATTTCTTCCACCTACAATAATATTTCGATCTACAATAGAAACACGTGGATATACATGAATACTATATGTGTATACATAGCATATGAACTCCCTCCCATACTTCTCAACTAAATTTGGAGGCGATTTCTTCCCTTCCATAGGGAGGCTTTCTCATCATCATCCAACTATGAGTTGGGTGTTAACTAAGTGCTCAATAGTTTTGATCTCCCCACATTCAAGATCCATCATCTATGCTAAAACCTGAAAAAAAATACCTCTGGTTATTCACTCCAATATCTGTTTGTCATGTTGTTTCACACCTTATCATGTTGTTACAATCCAGAATCCATGTTTTCTTTCATATTTGACCAACACACAGGTATATCTGCACTCATTGCGCCCATTAGCTTCACTCTCAGCAATTACTTTTTTCAGTGGAATCACTCATGATTCTACCAATCCATTAAGTAATTTTCACACAATAAGACTTATTCATTTATTTAGAATTATTTCAACAATGGTTTATTGAACATAAACTATATTTTTTCAATTATAGATCACTCAGCACATAAATAGATAACACACAGTCACAATGAATTTGATTCTCTCATTAATAAATAAATCCTACAGATACAAAAAAAACCTGTTTACAACCTATCTCTTAGCCTGATGTGCCGTTACATGGCCTTTTTCTCCTCTACACAGAACTCTCTCAGTTCTCTCAGTTCTCCTTTCTACTCTACTTTTGACCTAGTTTTCTTCGTTAAATTGGACTCTGCCTAATATTCTTCGTTTAGATTGGTCTATGCTCTCCTTCGAGGCTTACAATTTAATTTATAATTACAAATCTGAGCTTGTACAACTCTCACAATCAACTCCTAAAAACTTTCAACAACCTCTATTAAAATAAAATCCTTCTGATCCCTAATTTATGAACCATCTAATCTTTTAATATAAATAGCAAACATCCTCTCAAAATATCCCATTTTTCTATGGATATGTTTACAAAAGTCAACTATAATATTCCTTACCTATGATTTTCTAAGAATGAAACATTTTTGAAGATAATTTTACAATATTTACAACTTGACCCCTGCTTGGGAAAATGTCAAAACCTTAGGTCTAATCAAACAAATTAAAATTTAACTCAAGAGCTAATTCTCCTACATCAATATAACTCCTCTTTTATGACAAGAATTTGTTGCTCCTCCTATATATGTGCCTCATGTATTCTCACTTGGAGGAGGTGCATTGTGATACCAAGTGTTGGAGAGATTTGAAAATTATTATGAGAGTGAGAGACTTGGAGAGTAGCCAATTGCTTCAAAATTAATTTTAAATTCCTAAACTAAATTACTAAGCAGCTATACCTAGTGGAGCTGACCATGAGTGGTATTGGGATGAAGTGAAACTTACCTTCCTCGGCTTGCCTTGAATATCTCTCTAATGCTATATTTTGGTACTATTTGTGAGCTTTTACAGCTCGAGCGTTCCAAGGGGAGAATTTCTCCCTCGATACGGTTGGGTGGAAAATCGAATGGCTCACAATGAGCTAGTAATGATATTGGATTTGGATCATATTCTCATCCTTTGGAGCCATATATATACATTGCTAGGTATATCTATCAATGTTCTTGAAATTTTGGTTTCTTATTATATTCTAAAGTGTTGTGGAAAATTTAATTTATTGGAAATTGTTACTTTAAATTATTACAAAATTATCAATATCTAGAAAATTATTTATGAGATAACCAACAATGAGTTAAAATTTTCATGGAAGTTATGTATGCGCACATACACGCAGGGGAATTAAAACAAAGATCTGTTGCCAAAGTTTTTAATTTCATTTTATAATGATTTTTTGTCCATAGCAGGTTTCCATGAGTTTGATGAGAATATCATATTAGCATAAATTTTATTTTTCTTTCTCCATGTACAGTTCTAGATGAAATTTTCACACTAAGTGTTTGATAAAAGTGATAAATGAGATAGTAGGATTTTTTCTGTTCTTGTTTTAAAGAATCACAATTTCGAGACTTTCTGTTGTGATGCAGCGCAACATAAGGGGGTATCCGTGACTTTTTGCCATGTAACCCCCACTTTGATTCACAAAACTAGGTTTTCAAACTCTGATTATCTGATCTGGTTGATTTTTCAGATTTGTTGATGCTTGTATGGACTGTCTATTGTTTGGTTTTGCTGATTTTTTTTTGTATCTTGGATTTACTTGGTTATCTATATTGATGATACTAACCTAGTTAATGCACCTAAAATTGTTGTTTTAAATTCTCAATTTTTTTATATCGCATGCTTGCAAAGTGTTCGAAAAAATACCTGAATGATTATATATTGTATGCTTGCAAACTATTTGTTAAAATTCCTCAATGGCTATAGATTTTATGCATATAAATTCTTAGAGTAAATGTCTTGTTCACTATATATTT